>JARFJB010002282.1:1009981-1030703 GCA_036346205.1 Vesta saturnalis | reverse complement strand
ATGCGTTTTGTTTTGTTTTTAGGTTAAGTTTTTTGTTTAATTTATTTTTCGTTCGTTTCGTTCTTGTTAAATATTAAATAAAATTCTTTCCAATTTTTCCAAAATACGTATTTTTTTAATACTTATTTTGTTGTTTTACTTTTATTTTCCTTTATTTAATTCAACTGAAATTGGAAAAAATCAGTGGAGTACTAAAGAGACAAAATAACGTAAATTGACATAATTTGATTGTTTTTTTATTGTTCTTTTCATGGCACACTATTTTTTGCTTGAGCATCAGACGTTCTTTACTTACCATTTGGAAGCTGTTCATGGATTACAGCTAATTTATCTCAAAAACATGCATTTTAAAAAAAAACAGAAGACAAAAAGTTCCTAAATCAAATGTGAATAATTTTTAACCAGCACGTTTGGGCACATGAAAATCCACATGTAGTTTCCAACAGAATTTAGTTGACGTCTGGGTGGTATTTACAATAATCACCTTTTTGGGCCCTACTTTACCACCTCGGATGAATTGCGGCTTTCTTGAATTTTTAGAGAATGAACATGGAATATGTAACATATTCCTTAAATTAGAACGGCTTGTTCCAGCTTGATGGTTGTCCAGCTCATTATAGCAGAATCGTTAGAAACTGGCTGGTCAACCATTATCCAGGAAGATGGATCGGTCGTGCAGGTCCAGTTCCTGGCCGTCAAGGTCTAACCTAATCTTAGATTTTGTGTTATTTAAAAGAAAGGTGTATGCAACTCCTGTGACAACAAGAGATGAACTCATTAATAGGATTAGGGATGCGTTAATGAATAAGACAATTTTTAGTTAATATTCCACTGAATTATGTATTCAACAATGGTTCACATTTAACAGTTTCTTTAAATTTATTTATTATTACGATGGCGTTTTTGTTTTGTTGTTATAGGTTAAGTTTATTTGTTTAATTTATATTTCGTTCGTTTCGTTCTTGTTAAAATCTTAAATAGAAATTCTTTCCAATTTTTTCCAGTAAATACGTATTTTTTTAATACTTATTTTGTTGTTTTACTTTTATTTTCCTTTATTTAATTCAACTGAAATTAGGAAAAATCAGTGAGTACTACTTTTATTAAGAGACAAAAATAACGTAAATTGACATAATTTGATTTTTTTTTATTGTTCTTTCATGGCACACTATTTTTTGCTGAGCATCAGACGTTCTTTACTTACCATTTGGAAGCTGTTCATGGATTACAGCTAATTTATCTCAAAAACCATGCATTTAAAAAAAAAGCAGAAGACAAAAAGTTCCTAAATCAAATGTAATAAATTTTAAACCAGCACGTTTGGGCACATGAAAATCCACATGTAGTTTCAACAAAATTTAGTGTGCACGTCTTAGGTATTTACAATAATCACCTTTTTGGGCCCTACTTTTACCACCTCGGATGAATGCTGCGGCTTTCTTGGAATTTTAGAGAATGAACATGGGAATATGTAACATATTCTTAAATTTGAAGAACGGCTTGGTTCCAGCTTGATGGTTGTCCAGCTCATTATAGCAGAATCGTTAGAAACTGGCTGGTCAACCATTATCCAGGAAGATGGATCGGTCGTGCAGGTCCAGTTCCTGGCCAAGGTCTCAGACCTAAATCCTTAGATTTTTTGTTTATTTAAAAGAAAGGGTGTATGCAACTCCTGTGACAACAAGAGATGAACTCATTAATAGGATTAGGGATGCGTAATGAATAAGACAATTTTTAGTTAATATTCCACGTGAATTATGTATTCAACAAATGGTTCACATTTGGAACAGTTTCTTTAAATTTATTTATTATTACATGGCGTTTTTGTTTTGTTGTTATAGGTTAGTTTATTTGTTTAATTTATGTATTTCGTTCGTTTCGTTCTTGTTAAAATATTAAATAGAAATTTTTCAATTTTTCAGTAAATACGTATTTCTTTAATACTTATTTTGTTGTTTTACTTTTATTTTCCTTTATTTAATTCAACTGAAAGGTTAGGAAAAATCAGTGGAGTACTACTTTTTATTAAGAGACAAAAATAACGTAAATTGACATAATTTGATTGTTTTTTTTTATTGTTCTTTTCCACTATTTTTTTTTGAGCATCAGACGTTCTTTACTTACCTTTGGGTTCATGGATTACATAATTTATCTCAAAACCATGCATTTTTAGAAAAAAAAGGAAGACAAAAAGTTCCTAAATCAAATGTAATCAATTTTCCAAAACACGTTTCAAAAATACATGTAGAACAAAATTTAGTGTGCCGTCTGGGGGTATTTACAATAATCACCTTTTGGGCCCTACTTTTAATCGGATGAATGCTGCGGCTTTCTTGGAATTTTAGAGAAAAAAATATGTAACATATTCCTTAAATTACGAAGAACGGCTTTTAGCTTGATGGTTGTCCAGCCTTATAAGAATCGTTAAACTGGCTGGTCAACCATTATCCAGGAAGATGGATCGGTCGGCAGGTCAGTTTGGCCGTGGTCTCCAGACCTAAATCCTTAGATTTTTTGGGGTATTTAAAAGAAAGGGTGTTCAACTTGTAACAAGAGATGAACTAAATAGGATTAGGGATGCGTTAATAATAAGACAATTTTTAGTTAATATTCCACGTGAATTATGTATTCAACAAAATGGTTCACATTTTGAACAGTTTCTTTAAATTTATTTATTATTACGATGGCGTTTTTGTTTTGTTGTTTATTAATTTTTTGTTTAATTTATGTTTTGTTCGTTTCGTTCTTGTTAAAATATTAAATAGAAATTCTTTCCAATTTTTCCAGTAAATATTTTCTTTAATACTTATTTTTGTTTTACTTTTATTTTCCTTTATTTAATTCAACTGAAATTAGGAAAAATCAGTGGAGTACTACTTTTATTAAGAGACAAAAAAACGTAAAATTGACATAATTTGATTGTTTTATTGTTCTTTTCATGGCACACTATTTTTGCTGAGCATCAGACGTTCTTTACTTACCATTTGAAGCTGTTCATGGATTACAGCTAATTTATCTCAAAAACATGCATTTTAGAAAAAAAGAAGACAAAAAGTTCAAATCAAATGCAATCCAAATTTTCAACCAGCACGTTTGGGCACATGAAAATCCACATAGTTTCAACAGAATTTAGTGTACGTCTGGGTATTTAAATAATCACCTTTTTTCCCTACTTTTACCACCTCGGATGAATGCTGCGGCTTTCTTGGAATTTTAGAAATGAACATAATATGTAACATATTCCAAATTTACGAAGAACGGCTTGGTTCCAGCTTGATGGTTGTCCAGCTCATTATAGCAGAATCGTTAGAAACTGGCTGGTCAACCATTATCCAGGAAGATGGATCGGTCGGCATCCAGTTTGGCCTAAGGTCTCAGAAAATTTAATTTTTTTTGTTTTAAAGAAATCAACTCCCAAACAAGAGATGAACTCATTAATAGGATTAGGGATTGTCAATAAGAAATTTTTGTTAATATTCCACGTGAATTATGTATTAACAAATGGTTCACATTTAACAGTTTCTTTAAATTTATTTATTATTACGATTTTTGTTTTGTTGTTATAGGTTGTTTATTTGTTTAATTTATGTATTTCGTTCGTTTCGTTCTTGTTAAAATATTAAATAGAAATTCTTTCCAATTTTTCCATAAATACGTATTTTTTAATACTTATTTTGTTGTTTTACTTTTATTTTCCTTTATTTAATTCAACTGAAAGGTTAGGAAAAATCAGTAGTACTACTTTTATTAAGAGACAAAAAAACGTAAATTGACATAATTTGATTGTTTTATTGTTCTTTTCAACTTTTTTTTTGAGCATCAGACGTTCTTTACTTTTTGGAAGCTGTTCATGGATTACAGCTAATTTATCTCAAAAAATGCATTTTAAAAAAAAGCAGAAGACAAAAAGTTCCTAAATCAAATGCAATAAATTTTTGGTTTTAAGAGTTAGCTGTCCATGAAAAAATTGGGGGATAAATGTACCACCCAAATTACCCTGTAGATATTGATAAACGTTAAATACTCTTAATATGAAGTTTAAAAGTTAATATTTACTAAATTTGGATTTATTATTTTCAACGTTATTTTAACATTTCTGTCTGTTAAAAAATGCAATCGATTTAAATTTTTGAGCGTCGTTCTTTCCAAAGTAGCTTTATTATATTTGGGGATACCAAATTAGCCATTTCTTTTTCCTGTCTGACCTTTGCCAAAAATTCTGTTGCTCAGTCAGTTTGATGATCACTTTGCTCGATAATATCTTCTTCTGGTTCTCTTTTTTTAAGACGTTCTTCATCATACATAGTTTCATATTTCATCAAACCTATCTGTCTTATCCAAACGTATTTTTTACTGTTAGACATTTTCCTACAATAAAAAATATGACATTACTATAGTACTTTCTTTTGTTTTGCTCCAGACAAAACTCGGTAAGAATGGTGTTCACAAACCCTAAAATATATTATTTTGAAGTTTTAATAATGGTTCTAGACAAAAATAAACTGTCTACAAATTAGCAATGGCTCATCATTAAAACATATATATATTTTTTAAAATAAAACTTATTTTGGTACCAAATACTTGAAATTTAAATTTGAACTGCAAAAATTAACGTTTATCTGTATTACAATTGTAATCCCTTTTTCACAGCTTTGTTAATTCGTATAAACAAATACGAAATTTTAACTGAGCAAAAATGTTGTCAACAGCTACTCAAAGGGACGTTTAAGGATTGTTTGTAATTAAAAAGGCTGGATTACATTTGTAATCCATGCGCCAAATTAATACTATACTGTTAAAGTTTTACTTTTAAGTTTCCTTAAAATCTGCATGCTCTATCGTGTCTGCAAGGTAAGTCTCCATAAACTTTATTAAAGTTTCAAATTGTTTGTCTCTAACTAAGACATTGACTACTCAGTGTAGAATGCATTACAAGAAAAAGTGTATGCTCAAAGACGCGAACCATTTGCACACTAAGAAGATCTTCGCCGACGATTAGAAGAAGTGTGGTCAGAAAGGTCGATAAATTTGAACAGAGGAGCAATTTTACAATTTAAATATAGTACTGTACATTTGCAAAATGGTGGTCCCATACAACACATGTAGGATATACCATACAAGATGTTTATTGGTAGAATTTTAAAGAATATCACTAACGTATAATTGATATTTTTCATCGGAATTTACCAAGATGGCAGAAACCTTTACGTTATATTAGCAGAAACAACAAAACAGCGAAAAACGACAATTAGATATAGGATTGTTGCCGACGACAAACCGACACACCCAGAAACCAAATTTAAGTATTTCTGTGAAGATATTTTTTCCACCGTAACGATGCGCAACGGTCTATGTGTACAATATTGCAAAGGAAGACTGAAATTATACCCGTACTGTCGAAGGAAGTTGAAGTGAAACAATTTTTTTGGATTACACTTTTAGATGTTATTTGTAGTGAGAATTATTTAATTTATATTATTATTGAGTTTATCTGGAACAAAGACAGTTCATTTTTTTAGTGCTGTGTAGGGACGGCTTCAGAATTTTTCTGTAGCAAAGGCCAACTGCCTTTTATAAGAGGTGACTAATTAAAGCGGCGTGGAAGAAGTGGTTGAGAAAGGTATTTTCCAACGCCAGCAGGAGTGTGTTAGAAAGTATCCTTCCGAACGCCCGTTGATGATGTAGGAATCCTGTATTATGGAGTAATGTGAGTGTGTGACGGCCGTTTTGTTCATGCTGTAAATTTTTATTGTTTGATAACTTCATAGGAGGTTGTCCTGTTTGTTTCGCTTTGTGTCACACCACATTTCCGAAGGTTTAGTTTAGTTTGTTTAGTTTTTGACCATCGTAGTTACGTAGTATTGCGTATTTACCCAATTACATATATTGGATTTAGGTTAGGCTAACTTAGTTAGGAATACTGAATGTAATACTGATCGAAGATGATCATATTTTACCGATCTTTGACTTTTTAATTAGTGAGTTGAGAACTTACCGATTTATGACGTATGCTACCGGATTTGATGTTATTTCTTTTATTTCGGGTTGAATTTATATTTCTATTTTTGTATGAATGAGGTGGGAAACAGGGAGCGGGTCACATGGGGCACGGCTTCCAGACTTCCCAGCGTCGATGGGCATTGCCTCTCGCGTTTGAGTGAATGTGTTGTAGGTGGTGGTTGGTGTAGGTGATACCTCGCCAATTGTAGAGCTGAAGCTAGAAAAATTGTAGCGGTATACCGCTTTTACGGCCGCATTGGTTTTGTGAGCGATTACCCATAAGGTACTGGATCGCGCAATGGACAGACTACGTCAGAGTGGGTTGCTGCACACTCTGTTTTAGGGTCAAAGCCCTATAGTTCTCGGCTGTTTCGTAGTGGCACAGTAATGTTTGTCTAATTATCATTACCTTTGTGCTGGTGAGTGGAGACTATCCACTCTTCACCATATGCCGTTAGATTTGTGGCTCCTGAGGCATGTGCTTTTGGGAGTGTGCTTGTGTGTGTGTGTGTGTGTGTGTGTGTGTTGCATGTTGGGAAAGAAAGTTATGCAATGTTGATTGTAACGTTAGCAGAAATTCATACAATTAATTGAAAACAAACGTATTAAACGTATTAAAACATTTTGTGTAAATATAACATAAATCAATTATTTGAGTTCAAAATAAGTTTATGGATTAACACCTAAAATCTAAAACTATTGTTTATTAAAATCTACATATTAACATTACACATAACTTTTGCCTACTATTTTAATTTTGCAAAAATATGTCCAACGGCGACTACTTCTTAAGGCGGATTCAAAAATTTGATACAAAGTTAATTAAAAGATTGACGTTATAATCGATTTTGATCGGTTAAAGAACTAGTTCATATCTAAGTTTTATAAAAATTATTAAATCAGAAATTCACGTTGGTTTTAAGTTATACAGAAACTTATATTAATTTACTCATAAACTGGAAACATACGGACGTAAAATTTGAACAAATTCATCTAAATTTAGAACCTTTTGGGTCATATGACATTTTGATATCATTCGAGATATATTACTATGGTTTGGGGCTAAGATGTATAAAAGAATTTGAGGAAGAAAATTTTACATCGACAATAAATGTGATAATATTGTTTATGCGGCCATTTTGGATATGTTAGTTTAAAATTCTATAAAACTTTCAACTTTAAAATTGAAAGTTTCTCGCCGACAATCATTAAATATAAGGTTGTTTAAATCTATTAGTGACTGTATATTAGACGTAAAAGGGTCTAAAGATCATAATAAGAGACCAAATATAATAAATATTGTGTAGTGCGTTCAAGTTAGAGAAGTGAACGTTTAATAAAAAAGTGTGCTAAATTCATTGACCTTCGAGGGAACCAATGAATATACCTACCAGTCTACAAGTCATTTATAACATTGATTAAGTAAATGGTGAAATAACATGCTTCACAGTTCGAATTGAATATAACACAGTTCCGGAGAATTGATTAAATTGTTTAAATTTAATAAATAAGAATGTAAATAATAAACAATTTATGTAAATGCATAGTAAATTGGGACATTTTTCTAAATGAAATAGTAAAACTGAAATATACTTAAATCTTGCAAGCGATCACAGATGTATACCGTTCGTAACTAAGAAGTTTAAGTGTATCTTTATTACTGACAAGAAAGGGGACTGATCAGCTAAAAATTAATCAAAGTTAAAAAAGATTGGAACATTACTATGCAGCACTTTATTTCGGATATGTAGTGCATTGACGTGGGCGTGTTTAGGAAGAGAAACCTAATTGGATTACTTTTACCAATTAAGTAAACGATTTAATGGTTCTTTATATATTCTTGAGACAAAACAATCATCATGGGCCGAATTAAATTTTTAATACTCCTTATTAATCCACTTGATTAGTAAATCATTGTTGTGAGTGTCAGTGCTCGACTATTGAATTTGTCTGTATATGATTTAATGAACTAGATTGCAGGGCTGCTAGATTCTATACAAGAAATTACAATGTATATGTCTAGGACATCATCTAATAAATTTGTTACGGTTGTACTTAATGTTTAATTTGAAATTTAGGCCATTGTATTAAGGTGAAAAAGAAGGCAGAGTCTAACTTAGGTAATGGTGGTAAGAATTGCAGGTATATTTAAATTTATGGCGACATAGATATTCTAACTATATATATATATATATATATATATATATATATATATTATATATTATAATTGGTGGCGTGGACGTGCGTGCGTCTGCGTGGTGTGTGTGTGTGCGCGCGTGATAGATATAGTTATCCACGATAACTCCAGAACGAAAATACCTGCATACTTAAAATTTTGTATTTAAGCTTGTTTTCATTTGGCTTGGAGCTGATTACATTTTGGGAGAAATCCAGCTTTTTATCAAATATTTCTAAAACCGGTATATTTCAAAAAAATAAAAAACCTAGCTCTAGACCTTAAAATATAGATTAATTCTGTTTCGCAATTTTTGATACGACGGTAATTTAGACAAAAAAAGGTGAATTTAAGTGTTAGTTAAATTTTGTTCAATATCTGAATAACGATTGATTTTATAAGAAAAAAGAAAAAAATTTAATTTTTGACTTTTGTTTATAGTTTCTTAATATAACGTAAAGTAAGTCTAAAATTAATTAAACATAAATGGATTTTTTAAAGTTAACATCTAGGTATGTCATTAATCTTTATCTGACGTGAAGTTTTAAACGTCATTCTGATATAGATTATTGTTTTTTTTAATGGCATGTTTTGTTATGAATGTATAAAAATTGTTATCCTAAAAATTATAATTAAAATTATTTCAAGTTTGTAAATTTTGTAAAGTTAGCATCTAGATGTCTATTAACCTCTATTTGACAAGGTTTAAACGTCTGTTTGACATAGATCATTGATTTTGTTTTTACAACGTTGCCTATTTTCGTAATGAACATGTTATAAAAGAGGCTGCATAATTATCCCATACTAGATATTTTTTAATTAGAGTAAGTGAAGTTTGATAGTGACAATAGCCACATTTTTTCACAAAACGTAAACTGAAATATTTTTGCTGATTTAAGCAAATAATATTGGCATACTTTTATTTAAGTAACAGTGGCAAACTAGGCTCAAATTTACGTCGGTGGATAAGTGCACAGAAACAGTTCTACTTTACAAGCAAGAACAAACACTTTTACCGTTTGTACCGTTGATATTGCTGTCTTTAATAAATGATTTAATGAAATTAGGCAGCTGTGATGTAGTTTCATTCACGTTGATGACTACAGTCTGGACGGTAATTTCTGGTGAGAAGGTTAATGTATAGGATGCTGTTCGAACATTTTTATAGGTGAATCATAAACATGGCATTGAGTTCTTATATAAATGGAAAATAAATTTAAGAGACATTGTTTACTGAAAAAATTATTTTCAATAACGAAAAACAGGCAAAAAGTAATGGTAAAAGAAGGAAGTAGATAATTGACGTAAACTTACCACATTTTTTTGGCATTTCCTTTACCTATGTACTCTCATTAGTATTCTCGCTTACGCATATAGTAAAGTGACACTTGGAAAAAATTCAGCTAATATATTTACGCGAGATAAAGGTGATTATTCTTAATTATATTTCCCTGTAGGTTAATAGCACTCAAGAGGATAATTTACTGGGTCAGTTTCAAAATCTAGTTAAGTAATTTAATATTAAAGCCCTCCTATGAAAAAGGGTTTTTAGACATATATCCTTTATATGAATTACCAGCTTTAGTGTAAGACATACTTATATTAACGTTTGTTAACTTGTAACTCCGATTTATCCACTGAGATCAATTCAATACTGCTACTTGAATATTAGTTTGTTAATATCTATGTTTGCTCAATTATGTAAAGTGATACTCGATTAAGATTAGGCTTCTATCTGTAATGTAATTTGCGGATTGGCAATCATGTTTTGGTGGTAAACAAGTTTGAGTTTCGTGTTAACGATTATTACGTTTTGGCAAGGAAATGTGTTTGAAACGACAGGAAAGACATTTCCATATCATGTAATTGCACTTAAATATATTAAATTTCCAATTAAAGTTAACTTGATGAAATTAATTTAACTCAATGAGTTATTCTATGATTTAGTTACCTAAGATTTATACCCATTATGAGTAATTAAACTAGCTTTGTATTTTCGTAGCATTCATACAATTTTGTAGTTTAATGCTGAAAAACATATATCATTCAAGAAACGAACAGTTTTTGCATCATTTTTTATAAATTTATCGTCTAGTGCACCAGTGCAATAAGAATTTTATTACGCGCTACGCATTTGTATTAAGCTAGTTTAAAAGGTACAACAGAAGTAAACTTTATTTGTACCAATGCTAAGAATTTCAGATTACGCTTTTGATTTCATGTTTTGTTTAAATAGGTGATACGTTATTAGGCTATTGTGTAAAAGTGTTTTATAGCTTAAAATGAAAAATATTTGCCACGTATTGTTGAATTTAACTTTTTTTTTAATGGTAATATATTTGGATATCATACGTAGAATTTTAAATGTATGCTAGATTTCCATGTACCTATATTATGTTAAAATGTTGCTATCGTAATTTCGTTAAAAGGAAATGGAAGCGTTTCGGGAGTTAAATAGTTTTGTTCTAAATAATTTAAGAAACGTAGTGGATTCCACGTATTTAATAGCGTATCAATTCGTCTTTAAGCAGCATTGTTAGGGTAAAGTGTTACAGGTCAAATATTCATTAGAGAATCCAGCCTTTAAAGGCAATTGCGCGCATGGCATAGCGCAGTGGTGTGGGCGGGGTTATTACCTAATGCAGTAAAAAGGCACTCGTCACAACTCCAAAAAACGTCAAAATCAAGAGAAAATGTCAAAAAGGCGCCACCTGTTAAATACGTTTATAGCGGGTAAATGTTGTAATGAGCCAGGTAAGGCAAATTAATTGTTATTTTAATAAAAATTATTAAGATAATGTTTAAATAATAATTCATTTTATTCCAGTTCTTAAAAATGTAAATAATCAGCACTTTTGCGTGCGCACTAGTACCCTCTTTCACGATGTGCAGAAACGTTGCGACATTTCTTACCTAAAACCCCTCATTCGCAAGGTTTATAAGCGAAATTATTAACTTTTACTTTTAATTCTGGTTGTTGAACCTTCTCAAAATATTCTCCTGCCTCTCCGTTTGTAATAATTTATTACACCTGAAATTCTCTATTCGAGAACATAACCGCCTGACCCGCTCTTAAAATTTTTGAATTAAATAGAACTTATTGTTATGTAGGATTTTAACACTCAAGTATAACCAATTTTTATGAAAATAGTTGTAATACCTAGAAATTCCTGTTAACAAACCATTCTTAAGAAATTAATTGACGTCAAAGAGGTTTTGCGTATTATACTGGCCTTAGGTAGATTGACTGATTAACACCGGCGGTCACCGGGACTATTATAGGACTTCTTCTAGATAATGGGGCTAATATAAAGCCACGTCTGGTTGTCCGATCACACTCTGTAACCTCAGAAATGGCAATTTATAAATCCCATCCTGAACCCCTGTATATAGTTCTATATAACCAAAGTGTCCGATACAGCTTTGAATAAATGGAATCTCTAAGATTCGTTAATTATGACTATTGAGCCCACTGGCTTGGCTATTAACGAGATATAAATAACACCCGATAATCCTGAACCCCTGTATAAGTTCTATATATTCAAAGTTCCGTTACAGCTTTTAAATATAATCTCTAGAATTTGTTGATTTAGCTCGAGCTCCTTGCTTGCTATCAACACTTATAATTTATTCCTCCATGAAAATCCACCTGAATTTCAAATCCAAATTATTACCGAAAAACCTGAATTGTGTAAAACATTAAATTTATACAACTAAAGTAAATTTTACGTTTTACTTCAGTAAAAGAATTCTATTTTAATAAAAATCCAATAGATTAAAGAGAATTTGCGTTTTAGCTATTAAAACTTATTCTTAAAGAAAATCCATTTCCATTCCGCTAATAAGCAGTCACTTTCAATTAAAGTGTAAGGAATCATCCTCTTTATACAAATAAACCGAAGGTCAACGTTCCATTTTAGTAGTTTGAATGAACTCTTATCAATTTTCAACAACACGTTGTCGAAAATGTTTCCTGTATCATATGAAACATTACAAACGTAAAATTGCAAATTCCAAACATTGAATAACCCCTCGTACATATTTGTAAGCCCTTCGCTGGTGACGTTTCATGTAAACCACTTTTTAGGTGCCCCTATTTTATATAATGTCCTCCTTTGAAGTCGGAGTTTTTTTACATAACCGCCCTTTTTGGGTGTAACCCAGCGCGGTTTTTTTTCCTGCTAAGTCGTGTTTATATATTTTTACTAAACGGGGTGCGGATTCTTACTATTTAGTGGGTTTCACTGTCACTTTAAATAATTTTACTAAAGCGGTTTAAGACATATTATTTTATAAGGTACAAAAATTAATAACAAACTACATATGTCCAAACTAAATATAATGAAGATCAGCAGGGCTCCTTCTGCCTCCCTGGTTATTGGGTGCGAAGTCGTTTCTGTGAACAAAATATGTTTATATATAATATAATATATATATATATATATATATATATATATATATAATATCTTAATCTATTCCCTACCTAGTTATTCCACTCGCTGGCGGTGAAATGGAATTTATTCTTAATATTTAAATTACGGTCCTGTCTTCCAGAGGCGTATACGGTAGCCCAGGTATGGGTCGGAAACGCCAGCGCAATGAACTCGAGTTGTTTCTAGGTCACGGGTAAAAATCAATACTTGTCTCTGCATATGCGCATGGTATATTTTCTCTTCAGTATCTCTGGAGCGCTGAAGTTGGTATGTCGTATTCCAACGAAGAAAATACGCGGAAGATTCGCGTAAACAACGGCGAGATCTTTGGACTATAATTATATTTTATAACCGGTTTGAGAACGCGTTTTGTTCTCAAAAAGCGTTTAGACGATCTAAACAACTGGATTAAGTTCCTAACTAAATTCAATTATATACAAATTATAAAGTAAACGGAATACTGCTATACTAAAATGAATATTTTAAATTTATCATTTACTAAGGTAACTAGTAAGATACACCAGGTCGTATTTATATTATTTACTGCAGGTAAACATTAGATAATATCCGGCTTTCTACTTTAATTAAAGTACGGTTTCGCGACGTTTATTTAATACAAATGTATGCAACGGGTTTTCTTGTGTATCCTCCTGCGATTAAAGACACCGTGTGTGGTTATTGTGTTTGTCTGTAGGCGGTGTAAGTATGTGTTTGGGGCCTTGGGCCAACAGTAGACTAGGCAGCAGCCTGTCTAACCTGTTTGATTAAGAAAAGGTCGTAGGTCTTACAGCCCTGTATCAAACCTTCGCCCTCAGGTGTTTGCGAGTGACGTCGGGATCTACCCTGCGTGACACTCTTGTAATGAGTCAGGCGACGCGGGTTTCTTCGTTATTTATTATGTGGTTGTGTAATGTTAACGTTATAACTCCTGGAGACTAAGCCCGTCGTTATTTACGTCTGTAGTGATTTGTTGTAAATTGTTAGATTTTATAACTCTACAACTTACGTGTCTTTTAATTGCAGTTCGGTAACTAACTTTAGGTCGCCCCCGGCTGGTGCGCGTTATCACACGGTCGCGATGGACTCCCCGGCAGCGATCAGCAGGTCGGTGATTACAAAAGCAATCGGTTCTGGCGGCTACTGGATATCAGGAACGGCGTGGCGGTCTCGGTCACAATCGAGGAGGTACTTCACGACTTTACTTCTCTCGAGCAGCAGGGAGATCAGACGAATCGATGAATCGATTAATCGATGAACGATAAAACTATCAAACGATACGCGTCGCGGGTTTATAAAGGTGCATCTGGGCGGCTTCGCGGCTACCGTGCGGGGATGCCGCTATTGGATTGGTTTAAATTGCTCTGACGTGCAAAAACTTACTGGTTTTAGAAATACACGTCAGCGGTGATTAATGAATTATTTGTGGTGTAATATCGCGCAATCTTTTGAATTTGAAATATAGGGTGGTCCGCGAATAATTTATTCTAAAAACATACGTAAAGGATGCTGGATCTTTACATATTTGATTGTATATATTATTTATAGTTAATTTAGAATTAGTCTTTCCCAGTACGGTGTACAAACACTAAAAATTAAACAAATCAAATAAACATTAATCGTGTAAATATCAAAATTCGTGTAGGGCCGCTTTTCTTTAACCTGGTCTGTATTTCAAAACGCTGCTTAAGAAATATCAATAATAAAGAGCCAGTCCAGGATAGAAATTTGAATTACGCTCTACCCTCGAATTCAACAACATTGTCTTAAATTTGTAAAATAATAGACAAAATAAACTTACCTGTCTAAATAATAGTAATCCTCCTGTTTGAAGTGCACACACACCCTTACATTATTTTCACCTGAACACATTATATTTGTTTACAAAGAAACAAAACCACACTGCATTATAACGCGCTTGTTTACAGGAAATTTCCAAACCGACGAAGAGCACAGATAACCGGGACACCTGTCCCTAAACATTAAAAATCTTAGGATTTAAATTTCAACGACATTTATCGGAACCCAAGGGGATCCAAAATTTTTAGAAATTTTCGTTTATTTTCCATCATTGCGTTTAACTTGAATATATAATTATTTTACCAGAATATTGTTTTGTTAGTTATAATTCCAGAAGCTTTGTTTTTATATGTATTAAACCTGGGTATGAATAACTGTTTAACAGTTATATAACAGTCTAAAAACCCACTTCCCAAATTCCTGACTAGCCGAGGTTAAAAAGAAATCCACGTAGTGGTAATTAGTAAGTGTAACTCATAAAAGAAGCCTGCATAAAATTATGGACCTTACAATGTCATGAACTAGATATTATAATGGCATAACAGGAAACCATAATGTTCATCAAAAATCAAACACCCCCCTCCCTGAAAATTCTACTCCAAAAATCTTCACGCAAAACTCTCCTAAATCTCAACAAAATCTTAGCTCCATATAAAAGCCGCAAATTGCGATAATAAACCCAAAACTCATTATCGATAAATTGTTAGCCCAAATACCCAAAAATAACTGATCAAAACGGTAATTAATTATTCAATACCTCACAACCAAACTAAACACGATTAAAAATTTATAATATCCTTAAATTTAATAAACGACAAAATCGAGGTGTAATCCTTAAATTCGGGAAAATATACAGCTTCGCCATAACAAATAATCAAATTCGCTTACCTGATTAGCAAAATCAGGCCAATCAATGTTGTCTGGAATCGATATGTCGATTCCTATAAAAAAACTTCAAAAAAATTGCACCCTAGTCGCAAAATAATCACTGGTATGCAAATAAGCCAGCTGTTGGGTCAACGATCTATTTACTTACAATAACGTTACGGTATGTCTGTTAAAACTTATCTTCAACCAAAATTATATCAACCAGATCCGAATGACTAACTATCTCAAATTATTACGTTAAGGTTTGAATTAATTAATAAAGCAATAACAAAAAAAATCGTCACCGTAAAGTTATGTAAATCTACAATTTTGGTAAAACCAGTAAATCACTCAATAACTGGATGCAATCCAAAACATCTAAACCTTTAAACTTTGAATAAACGTAGTAATGCGAACGTTGTGCGAAAAGATTCAGATTACAAGATAATATGTACACTTAAAAAAAATATTCACTTAATAAACATTATCCACATATTGAAATTAAACAAGAATAAAATAAACAATTGGTATTATGTCCGAAACATATTGAACTATTGGTATCGTACAATTTTTAATAAAACTGATGTAAATTGAGTCTTGCAAGTTCAGATAACCCAAATTTATCTATCTTAAATTTTTAAATAAATAACACCAAAAATAAATCGTACCAATAATAATAATTTCGTTGAACACATAAATTTGATAACCGGTAATATGTAATTTTAGCTAGCGAAAGCAAAATAAAATACCGATAACAACCATGTGACATACAAACAAATCACCAACACATATAAATTCCGAAAAATGTAGTTACCTCACAATGCACCAAAATAATTAATCAAACTTCCTTCTCTTTTGCACAACGGCACGGCGGTGGTGCTTTTGATATTTAGTCGACCAAACCAATGGCTGCTTGATTTGATCTTTAAGCAAACTTCATTAAGGGCAAATTTTAAACCAAAAACCATACTCTACGATCACTTATCCATACTGTTGACGATAATATATATATATATATATATATATATATATATATATATATATATATATATATATATATATATACATATAAATAATTTTATTTACTTAAAACTTATAAAAGAATATACAGCAAATTTGTTCTTTATCATGGACAGCTATGTACTCGAAACAAACATTATAACCAGAATCTTTTTACAAATAATCCGCCAGAAAGGTGATATTCATCCAAAAGAGATAAGGTTCGCACTAGCAGTAAACATGTAACCACATTCTTGGAACTCGAGACCGTCAATCACTGACAACAGTATACAATACTATATTATTTTACCGATATGGGTAAGTCCTAACACTATCCCCCTTAAAGGGTTAACGGGGAAGCTACCTCAACGAAAGCTCCTTCATCACGGTACGGACGTAAGAAGATTCCATGTACCTCCATACATATTTCGAGTACGCGAGGTAACGAGAGTCTACATCAGTGCCTCTCTAACCCTAGACTGCCTTCAAAGTCGTCTAGAATTCGCCATCTTCAATCTATCCCCTTAAAATGCTATACCTTTTACCCGACGAAAACATGCTACTTCCAAGAACTGATTAGCTCGCGGCTTAATTAAAACGGAACATAGTAGAGCAACCACATTTTACAATCTTCCTAACGGCAATATTGAATGAAACGATTCGGTAAACTTTAAAAAAAATTGCATTCAACTCAACATGCATCTAGCTTAAGTCAAAAAAAAAAATATACTCGCACCTTATAGTTCTCGAATTACCTTTCATTTAATCGACGTGAATTTGCTGTAACAGATTGAAGAAAGAAATGAAATCACTAACAGTTCCTGATATACGTTTTATTTTAATTCAACAAGCTACATTTAAAAACATTTAAAATAACCAGGAATATCATTAAAAAACTTCAATTTATTAAAGTAATGAAACCGAAAGAAAAATACCTACCTGACCCTCCCAAAATTAGAATACAAAATGTTAATTTGCAATAAAAACCAGTTATCCTCAAATACGTAAAATAAGTGACTAAACGAAAGCTTCCAGAATTATATACTCTTTTAATTTTAAGTACACCAACAGAAAATCTTCTAAACTATTTCAATCCTCAATATATTAACACGTGGAAACAAAACATTTTAAATGTTTTGTTTCCACGGCTTTTAAAATCAAAATTTCGAAAAACGAAAGAAAAAAAATTATCTGAAGTGATTTTCCTTACAATTTTCATACACAAGGTCATTGAAGTTGAACCATTCTGAGTTATATTTGGATAAAAGGTTGTTTGTTTATCTCGGTTCTAGTTATTGGGTTTAGGACGATATACGTGTGACTGAAGTTTGTTTACATTTTTAGTATGGGACATTTTTATTAGTAATGGTAGAATTTGACATAATCCCAGAGAGGGGTAAAGAGTTTTTGATTTGGTTCTTTGTAGTTAGTCAGTAATAGGCTGCTGACAGTGTTGTCTATGAGTGATGTAGTTTAACGTACGCGTAAAGGATGCCTACGATCCACCAGGTGTTAACTGAAGATATCGTGGGGAAGTTAACCTTTTTTAATACCTGTGGATTATAAATATGATTCAATTACCCCGGGAGATTTGTGATGGTATTCGTCGGTTAATAGTAACATTTTCTTTTCTATCGAGAGGTAAAGTGTTAATTTTAGTGCTTTCCTCATTTTTTTATTTAGAGTAATGTTACGCTTTTTTAAGCAGATTTAAATAAATGTGCCGCGTATGATATGGATTTGGAAAAGCTTGCACGGGATTGTTGCCATTCACCCCATTGTACCCACTGACTGTTTAAAAATAGAAAATAAATTGCTGTAAATAAAGTTGGTAATACATTTTGTGTATATAACAAAGTACCTCGTGTAAATAAGTTACAGATTTGTGTGTATAAAACCAGGTGAAGAGTTAGTAAAAGGACGCCCGGAAAGAAAAGGACTGAATATCTATGCAAATTTAAAGTAATTACTGCTCTGTTTCTTTGTGATTTCATTAAAAATTGAACAAGTGTATTTAAATTCGCAGAGGAACTCACTCTGTTTTGTTGTATGGTATGTAAATCTAAAAGCTTAAACATATCCACTATTCACTGACCTAGACGATTGATACATTTAGAAAATAATAGCGATTCATGTACCTCCTTTATACACTTTTTTGAAATTCTTTAGGAGAGAACGAAAATAAAACATTGACCCAATATTTATCAACAATTATGTCATGCTTCCTGATAAGACAGATCTTTAAGTCATAAGCTAGATAAATTTCCACATCCCGTAAATTCGATTAAATACCCAATCAGACTGAATTAGGACATCCGCCCCGTAATAATAATTCGTTTGTCTTATCTAGTTATGTTTCACAAGATTTGAACCGATGTAACGCTCACTAAATTATGTTTGGGATTGTTATATAAGATTTTTTTGAGTATTTAGAAGAATTGTGTCCAACATGCGGCTAAAATCATTCTTTTTTTGTTTATCAGCTAGCGTTAAAAAGAGAAGCTATCATATAAAAAGAACTCATGTCCGTCTTCGACAAATTGTGCGTAAAAGTCATGGTTTTTTAATCTAATTAAAGTAAGCCTGGTACTTTACAATTCAATAAATCGATACTTTATAACTCGCTTTTGCAGGGTCTTTGTGTGTGTGTGTGTGTGTGTGTGTGTGTGTGTGTGTGTGTGTGTGTGTGTGTGTGTGTGTGTGTGTGTGTCTGTGTCTGTGTCTGTGTCTGTGTCTGTGTCTGTGTCTGTGTCTGTGTCTGTGTCTGTGTCTGTGTCTGTGTCTGTGTCTGTGTCTGTGTCTGTGTCTGTGTCTGTGTCTGTGTCTGTGTCTGTGTCTGTGTCTGTGTCTGTGTCTGTGTCTGTCTGTGTCTGTGTCTGTGTCTGTGTCTGTGTCTGTGTCTGTGTCTGTGTCTGTCTGTGTCTGTCTGTCTGTGTCTGTGTCTGTGACTGTATCTGTGACTGTGTTTATGTCTGTGTCTGTGTCTGTGTCTGTGTCTGTGTCTGTGTCTGTATCTGTGACTGTGTCTGTGTCTGTGTCTGTGTCTGTGTCTGTGTCTGTGTCTGTGTCTGTGTCTGTGTCTGTGTCTGTGTCTGTGTCTGTGTCTGTGTCTGTGTCTGTGTCTGTGTCTGTGTCTGTGTCTGTGTCTGTGTCTGTGTCTGTCTGTGTCTGTCTGTGTCTGTCTGTCTGTGTCTGTGTCTGTGTCTGTGTCTGTGTCTGTGTCTGTGTCTGTGTCTGTCTGTGTCTGTGTCTGTGTCTGTGTCTGTGTCTGTGTCTGTGTCTGTGTCTGTGTCTGTGTCTGTGTCTGTGTCTGTGTCTGTGTCTGTGTCTGTGTCTGTGTCTGTGTCTGTGTCTGTGTCGTTGTCTGTGTCTGTGTCTGTGTCTGTGTCTGTGTCTGTGTCTGTGTCTGTGTCTGTGTCTGTGTCTGTGTCTGTGTCTGTGTCTGTGTCTGTGTCTGTGTCTGTGTCTGTGTCTGTGTCTGTGTCTGTGTCTGTGTGCTGTGTCTGTGTCTGTGTCTGTGTCTGTGTCTGTGTCTGCGTCTGCGTCTGCGTCTGCGTCTGCGTCTGCGTCTGCGTCTGCGTCTGCGTCTGCGTCTGCGTCTGCGTCTGCGTCTGCGTCTGCGTCTGCGTCTGCGTCTGCGTCTGCGTCTGCGTCTGCGTCTGCGTCTGCGTCTGCGTCTGCGTCTGCGTCTGCGTCTGCGTCTGCGTCTGCGTCTGCGCCTGCGTCTGCGTCTGCGTCTGCGTCTGCGTCTGCGTCTGCGTCTGCGTCTGCGTCTGCGTCTGCGCCTGCGCCTGTGTCTGTGTCTGTGTCTGTGTCTGTGTCTGTGTCTGTGTCTGTGTCTGTGTCTGTGTCTGTGTCTGTGTCTGTGTCTGTGTCTGTGTCTGTGTCTGTGTCTGTGTCTGTGTGTGTGTGTGTGTGTGTGTGTGTGTGTGTCTGTGTCTGTGTCTGTGTCTGTGTCTGTGTCTGTGTCTGTGTCTGTGTCTGTGTCTGTGTCTGTGTCTGTGTCTGTGTCTGTGTCTGTGTCTGTGTCTGTGTCTGTGTCTGTGTCTGTGTCTGTGTCTGTGTCTGTGTCTGTGTCTGTGTCTGTGTCTGTGTCTGTGTCTGTGTCTGTGTCTGTGTCTGTGTCTGTGTCTGTGTCTGTGTCGGTGTCTGTGTATGTGTCTGTGTCTGTGTCTGTGTCTGTGTCTGTGTCTGTGTCTGTGTCTGTGCCTGTGTCTATGTCTGTGTGTGTGTGTGTGTGTGTGTGTGTGCGTGCGTGCGCGTGCGCGTGTGCGTGCGCGTGCTTGTGCGTGTGCGTGTGCGTGTGCGTGTGCGTGTGCGTGTGCGTGTGCGTGTGCGCGTGCGCGTGTGCGTATGCGTTTGCGTGTGTAAAAAAGTATTATTTTTTGACGTTAAATTTCATTTTCATTTTGATTTTAAATTAAACAAATTAGTGTGGGTGTTGTTGTGT